>PYXC01002194.1:2547500-2560000 GCA_015244755.2 Tenualosa ilisha
TTTATTGGTCCAACTCTTCTCTTTATCTTTCCCCTCATCCAATCTCACCACCTTCTTTGTCTGTCTATCCTTTATCACTCTGTGGTTCCATATCTGTTTATGAAGCACTTATCCCAATTTGTGAAAGTGGCATTGAAATGAAAGTGGCATTGAAATTAAAAAAAAAATGAGTCTGTGTGTGTGTACATACAGTTGCTCAGCCATCTTATCCAAAGACTGAACCCTCAGGGTAATTCTCTTTTATGACCTCTGGTGACTTAATAACAAACTCATTTATTGCTGTGGAATAAACATTGGCAGAAGGCGGTAATCATTACTGATGAAAGCAACCCTAAAGCATACAGACTCTCTCTCTCTCTTTCTCTGTCTCTCTTTCTCTTTGCCCCTCCCCACCACCACCATGTGACCATGTTGGAATTATGCATGTTTGGGAGACTTTGAGACCTTGAAGTCCAAGTCAGATAGGAGGCACAGCTTTTCTGTCTTTTGTAAAGCCTCAGTGATTTACTGTCGATGTTCACTAATACCACAGCTTGCCTTGCAGCTTGTGTCTCCCGCACATGGCTTTGTCCTCTGGGGCTCCTTGCCCAAAAATAAACAATTGCCGCTCTTTGTCTCTATGGCAACGCTGGAACATACCATAGCATGCAAGGAATGGCCACAATGTAATGGGGGGACGGGGGGGGGGGTGTTAGTGGTGAGCGTACACAAGACAGTGGATGGCCTGTTTTCACAAGAAGGCTGTTTCTTTGTGTTAGTGTGTGTGTGTGTGTGCGTGTGGGTGTGTTTTTGTGTGTTGGGAGTCAGTTGGTGTTAGCTGGTCCATTCAGGGAATCAGTCCAAATTCTGCGGTCAGAATTGCCACCTTGAGTAGTTGTTGTCAAGAGAGCGAGAAGCCAAAGAATTCCGCTGAGGGATTCGTCTTGTCCTCTTAATTAGAAAATCAATAGCATTTGGATGCCAAATTGATGGATTGAATTTCCTATTCCAAGTTCAGAAAACCTGTACTGAAAGAAAAAAAAAATGGGGCATCAGGCCGGCAGTCTGTCTGTCTGTCTGTCTGTCTGTCACACTGTGTGTCAGCCATGGCTAAGCTGAGGCCTTGTGGTTCCCAAGCGAATCGGGGCCATGATTACAGTTAGCCTTTGCCCTTGTTCCACTTTTCCGTGGCAGCCATTGGAAGCATTGGATTGAACAGAGCACTGGCGTAAATCTTTTGAAGCATGCTGAATATTTGTTTTTCCTTCTCGCCTTGTCTAAATATTATTTAGCGCTTTTGAGCCGGCTTTGCCACCAGGATTGCAGGGCCGATTTTCACTCCGTTAATCACTTCCGATGCGTGATATGCGCAAACAGTTCATACTCCTTCGGTATGTTTTTTTATGCAATTGAATGGGTCATTGCTAGATCCACTACCCTGTTACTGAATGGAATTCCATTCAGCCTGTCATAGAAACCACTGAATAGTTGTGTATCAGTGTGACTATGAGAGTGAAAAAAGGCTATTGAAGCTGTGTTTTCTTCAGGAAGCTCACAGTCTAGACATCTTACTATGATAACAGTAGGCCTACTAGGAACACTCTTCAAGGTTCTCTTCTGATTATCTCCGTCTTTTAGACTATCTGGCTCAGGATAGGCCTAATCTGACAATCTTCTTTTTGTTAAGCTTAAAAAATAATAATAATCTATTCTCTGACGGAAATTTGGTGTGGAATGGGTGCATTTAATCCAGTCATGAATTAGTGAAACACACACAGTGAAGTGAAGTACACTCTAACCTGGACAAGTTGGCTGCTTGCTATAGCTGCACCTGGGGAGCAGTGAAGGGTTAGGTACCTTGCTTAAGGGCACTTCAGACATGGTCCACTGGTCAGGGATCAAACTGGCAACCTTTCAGTCACAAGCTGGAAGCCCTAACCAGTAGGCCATGGCTGCCTTGGTAGGGCTCCAATACCACAGAACTGTTGTGTGGCCTTTGGTGTCCAACAAGAAGCATGTCAGAGTGTCGCTATTGTGTAATAACTGCATGAAGACTTTCAGTATTATTGCAGGAATGCTGAAATTAGTCACTAACCTCAATCCAGATGTGATATCTGTGTCTGCTGAGAGAAAAAAAGCCATTTAAGTTGAGGATGATTGCAATAAGCCAGTGATGATGGGTTATGATTGAGACTCGGGGCTTGCTATGCCCCAGGCTGCCCCATGGTTATAGTGGCAACGCTTGGATCAAGTCTCTAGAAACCGTTGATGGATGTGTGACAGGAGTCTATTTCACTTGACCCATGCGGGTTGCCACAGGCACAGTGTGGCAGTGATATATAATTGCACATGAGCACTCCTGTGACTTTGCTCTTCAAGGTTAATGTCATGTTGCCCCCTACGCTCCAGTCAGGACCCTGGACTCCTTACATTGGACCCAATCTTATTTAACTGTAGGCTTTGATAGATGACCTCTGCAGTGCCTGAACCAGAAGAAATCTTGATGCACCAAAGGCTGGAGGTCTGCACTGGTTACCTTGATGGAACCACAGTGTAGGAAACCAATCAACAGCCCACTTGCTGCAAAATCCTCCTTTTGTCTTATCGGCCTTGGTAGGTGACAAAGGAATAATTTCAATGCTTCACCACACCAGGGGACCAAGAGAGTGTAATGAGATGTGTGTGTGTTTTGCCCTTGAATAGACATTGAGGCAGCAGCGTGTGCGCTGGTATGTGTGTGTGTGTGTGTGTGTGTGTGTGTGTGTGTGTGTGTGTATGTGTGTGTACACGAGCAGGTCTCCTGAGGCGAATAAATGGCCTGGGCGTATTTAGCTGCCTGTCCTCCTGCCTGCTCGGCTGTCCTCCGCAGGACCCCTTTGTGGAGGTTAGGAGGGTCGAGTCCACATCCATAAAGAATGAGCCAAGCATCCGCTCCACCTGCAGCCATAGTGTACTGAAGCTCAGGCACACTGCTGCTGTAAAACACGCCTCCTAAATCATTTGTGTTACATGACAGTTATGATGGCTGAGGGCTTGAACCAAATTGCCTACATGTAGGACCGTGTGAGCAGTGTAAAATTGGGCTTTAAACATTTACTGCACTTCTAGCAATAGTAATAGTAATAGTAATAGCAATATCAATAGCAATAGGAATAGCAATACTAATTGCAATAGCAATAGTAATAGTAGTAGTAATAAAATAGTAATAGTAAGGTAATGGTAAGTAGGCTTGTTTTTACCAAACAGGTATGTGATGTGTAATCGAAGAGGATAGAAAAACACCCATTCTGACCCAAGATTGCTGTTGTGGAGGGAGGAGAGGGAATGTATATTTAGTTTTATGACTTTCCCCGGAAGACGTTTGACAAATGATTTGAGACTGATTTGGCAATTCTGTCCCTATGGCAACGTACGAAAGTGGCCTGTAGCCTCTGATGTCAGCTCCGGAGACGACGTTAGTGAAAAATGGAGTGTGATGGTTGTAGAGATGGGAGTTCTCAGTGCGTGGCACTGTAGCATGACGCTGAAGCAAGCCAAAGAGGTTGTGATGTAATATAACAAAATCATTTATTCATGGCGGGATGTAGATTCCATGGCATGGTATCAGTACTAGATGTAGAGTTGCATGAATGAATCTATAATGACTCTCTCTCTTTCTTCTTTTCTTTCTCTCTCTCTCTCCCTCTCATTCCCTCTTAGCGCAGAGAGATGGATGAGCTACAGGATGTCCAGTTGACTGAGATTAAGCCTCTGCTTACCAACAAGGTAAAGTCACTTCAAAGTATTTGTTCATTCACAATCAAGGATACACAGGCACGCACACACACACACACACACACACACACACACACACACACACACTCACGACACACAATATTAACATTTGGACCCCTGTGAATGTTCATTCCTATTGCACTGACACACGAGCGCTGAGTATACAGTGCATACAGGTCCCAGCAGATAGACACAGACCATAATCATGTATGTGTGCACACTGCTATTTTATTGCAATAAACGTGAATTAAACATGGTCATAAAGCTACCCTCATGCTGTAGTAGTTTTTGTCAAGCACTCTCTCTCTCAGAACAATTTCTCTTCTCAGAACAATTTTGAAATATGAGAGATGCACCCACTGCAGCGCTGTTACATAACTTCACTATGCGTACATACATCTGCTCACATCAGTCTCTCACACACAGCCACAGGTTTGCTCCACTTTGAAACAGGCACACACACACACAAACACACACTCACTCACCCACTTACTCATTTACTCACTCACTCTCTCTGTCTCTCTCGCCACACACACACACACACACACATACACACACACAGAAAGAGAGAGAGAGAGAGAGAGGAGAGAGAGGAAGAGAAGGAGAGCGAGACAGAGAAAGAGAGAGCGAGAGAGAGATTCCTGAAACATACCCATGCGCACTTTGCCGTTGATGGTTCAGGTCATCACTCCATCAGCACTCTCAGTTCATCAAACTGAATTATTCATGTGTAGGTTACTGTAGCCAGAGAGATGGAGCCAGAGAGAGAGAGAGAACGAGAGAGAGAGAGAGAACGAGAGAGAGAGAATGTATGCACAATATACTGTACTTACACACAGTGTGTTTGTTTGTTTGTTGTTTGCTTGTTTGTTTTTCTTTTCTTTGATGTATGCCTTTTCTATTATTCCTGTAAAAGCTTTGGCAATACAACATGTGAATTGTCATGCCAATTTGAATTTGAATTTGAGAGAGATGAAAGGCAGAATTAAAAATGCTTAAAATGCAGGGAGTTTCTGAAGGCAGACAGGGAAACTATAGCATAAACAAACATGGTTGGAGACAGTAATAGGTATAATGAGGATCCAAAAATGAGAGCGAGAGAAGAGAGAAACAATGAAGTGATAGAGAAAAAAAGGGGCAGAACAGTAGGAAGAGGCGGAGATCAAACACATCTTAGAGTTCGCCTTTCTTGTCTGGAAAGGGCACCAAAACTACTGCAGCATGTCAGAAATCCTTCACATACACACACACACACACACACACACACACACACACACACACACACACACACACACACACAAACACAAGCATCACAACAGCCTCGGGCAGACAGATCTAAGATTTGCTTCTGCTGCAGTGCTGTGTTGTGTCCATCACACGAGCTCTGTGTCGAGCCAGGGGTGAGACAGGCCTCCCCGTCTCTCTGACGTCAGCACTGTTAAAATGACATTCGGCTTCTGCTTCTGCTTCTGCTTCTGCTTCTGCCTCTATTTCTGCTGCTGTTGACATCCACCAACGTCCAACGTGTTGTTTCACAGTTGCATCACCTCATGTTCAGCACTGTTGTGTTCTGTGTCAGAGCAGCTTTGCCACTACACTTTTAACATCTTTAGTCTGATGAGAGGTCATTGGGTTATGCTTGATTCTGCACGGTCATGCTATATTTACCAATGCGTCAGCGTTTATGGTCACGTCTCTGTCATCGTTATCTCTTGAGTAGCTTTGTAATGGAGAGATATTGTATTGAAATGAGAAAGCAATGACATATCACAGCAGCATGCTTATGGGTTTCCTGCTCATGTAGAACATTATTAGTTATTTAGTAAAGGGTATGAGTGTGCTGCACCGTGAGTCACTGTAGATCTGCAGGCTGTTAAAATGAAATAGACCTAGGCAATGAGAAATCAAATCAGGTGTGAGTGCAGGCTGTTGGAGTCATGGACGAGTGTGTGAGCAAGAGAGAGTGTGTGTGTGTGTGTGTCTGCCACGTTGAGTAGGTGTGTGCGTGACGTTGAGGAGGCCCAGGTGACGCGCGGCGAAGTGCTGAGAGGGCAATCCCTCGGTCAGGTCGGCGCTGAGAGAGAAAGAGAGAGAGAGTGAGAGAATGAGGTAGACACAGAGGCACACTTTCTGACCTCTCACTCCACCTAGTGGCCCTGCCATTAAGAGCAGCTCCCACAGAGAGATAGCTGGAGAGAGAGAGGGAAGGGGAGAGTGACAGAGGAATAGAAAAAGACAGAGAAAGAGAGCTATATTGAGTACATTCATCTCCGTAAAGGCTTTGCATGACAGTAAGGACCAAGGGCAGACGTTAACCTCTTTCAAAGGACAAACAACATGACACACCAGTTCATTTCTACATGTCTGACTTGTAGACTTCTGACTTTAAATAGTGCTACAAGTGACTTTTCTGTCACTACCGTGACCACTGTGGTTCTGTCAGAGAAAGATTTCTAAGGATGTACTAAATGGATTGATTTGCTTTTTTTGTTCTTTTCACAGAATGCCCGTAACTTCCAGGACTTTGACTGCCAGGTGAGTTGAGGGTTATTGTCTCATTTGATGATGTTGAGTGGTTGTGTACATAAAAGGTGATGTGTCTACATTACCTAGCTGTCTACAGCACACAGACCACACACACACAAACATACACACAGACCACACACACAGTATTCACATGCATACAAATATACACATGCCCACTCCACACACACACATAATTGTGCACACATACACACACACACACACACACACACAGACACAGACACAGACACAGACATGCACTGAAAACATGGCCACTGTTGTAAGGGCTGATTTTTGGGCATTGACCCCATTTTTTCACACAATGGCCTCGCTTGCTCTGGTGAAATATTCCTAAGCTTAACTTACTCAAACTCCACAAAGTCCAAAGGATTTTACCAGGGATCAATTTCATTTCAACCCATGCCCCAAATAGAAGTTCATTAAATAAATGACATCATACATAACATAAAATCATCAAATAAATGATATTCAGTCTTAGGAAATGCACCAAAATGTGATTAACTGGGAACTTGGTAACAATTGGAACCGTTTATCGCAGCGTATTACAAGGACCTGTACGATAATCCTCATGACTTTGTGATGGCATGGCAGTGACCTAAATGAGCCTGTGCTTCTGTGGGTTTGCTGAGGATTGCAGGTCTCTCTCTCTCTCTCTCTTTCACACACACACACACACACACACACACACACACACACACACACACACACACACAAACCCGATCTGCGGTGAAAACAAGCCATGTTCAAGGTACGAGATGCATTTTGTCCTCCAGCTGCCATTGTGGGTGACAGTGGAATTCTGAAGAGTTGCAATGTAATGAGTCTCATTCTCCAGGGGGTGGCAATTGCTTGTGTTTTACCAGCTGTACTGTCTTTGTTTAGAATAGGATATCTGGGATGGAAAGATGTAGACCCATTGTGGATTGCATCTGATTTTGAGCTCATCTGATGTTGATTGCTCATGTTGAGAAAGGTAGACAGGACATTTGTGTTGGTCTCATACTGAAAGATTGTTTACTCATTTTTTTTTTTTTACTGCAATAGTGATAGCAGCTGCGAAACAAGTACATAGAACATCAGCTAATCAGTATACCTGATCACCCTAATTGCCTTGTTGATGTTTATTTTGCAATACTGAATACTGAAGGGCTGACTCATCAAATGCTGCTCTGGAAAAAATAAGAGACCACTATATTGCTATTTGTGGTGGTCTCTTAATTTTATGCAGCGGTACTTTACGTTTTTTCTTAAATGCTTTCATGCAGCCATCACTTCAGAATCCACCTTTTCAAATCAGTTAACCCAAAGGCATAAACAGAGGTACTCAGCCCAAAGTCACACATTTTGTTTGCAAAAGGCTCTAATAGTGACAAAACATTCAAAACACGCAGCAAAAGCAAATCTTTCCTTCAAAAACAATCCCAGGTCAGCTCAGTGAGTACTCTCAGTCAGTTATAACACAAAGGAGGACAAAATGCTAAATTTTGCTTTCAAAATAAGCAGATTCTACCTTAGGTTTTGCTATGTCTGTTCCACTTACCTAGTTATTGAATGTGTGTAAAAATTATTCTGTCATCCTAAACTTCTGACTTCTAACTGTCATTGAAATGTAAGACCCATAATTAGCGCCTAGGCAAATATTGTATACTCTAATGTTAAATACAGTGTACTTCATAAAGTAACTTTCCAATTTTCATTGACCTTCCTTTTTTACATCAAAACATGGACTTTCACAATTACTCTATATGCTGTTGGCTTCTCTGACCCACCCAAATAGCATAGAACAAAGGTGGTATCTTATTTGCAGGAAGAATGATTGTGGATTGAAGAGTTATGAAGGAGGAGATTTACACAGAGGCATTAGAAATGTATATGTATGCAGACAATATCTTTTTGGCTGTGAATAGATGCTTTCCAGTTGTTCAAGCTGGCAATTCTCTTCTATGGAAGCTGTGTCAATTTTTTTTTTAACTGTCTGAAAAACTAATGAAGTCCGAGTATCCACTAGTCCTGTCCACTATTGGAAGTGCTGGTTTCCGCTGTGGTGAGAAAGTGAGGCAGAAGATCAAGTGAATCCCAGTTTCATTAGGTGCTTCTTAACAATCAAGAAAAACTGTAATGCTGGGGAAGTACTGTTTTTCATTGGCATGTATTCACACAGTTATCACAACACATTGGGTGGGGTACGGTTCTGAGCTGACTGCAGCAGATGTAACTTATGCCAATGCAGATGGATGTCTTCATCAGGTTACTTCAGAATTTGCTTCGGTGACTCTTGTGGCCACCATTAGCTTGGCTAATGAATGAAAGCACAGGACGTTAAGAGCTGCAGTTCGTTCTTGCTTTTGTACTCAGAGTCGCCTGTTTGAATGACATCTCCTCATTGACCCCAAGGTCCAGATAAAGGACCCCTCTACTTCTTATCTTTAAAGCCTGTGCGGCTTCTCTGGCACATGGATAAGGAAGATGGCTGTCCTCTTTTTGCCTGGGTGCCACAGTTGTATCAGCCTATTGTATTCTTGTTTAGCCTCTGTTGGTTCTTAATAGACAAATTTACAAGTATCAGACAGAAACAAGCCATTCTAATGAAAAGTCTTAAAATAAAAAACGAAATAAATCTTGAGAGAATAAGCATAGAGTAGACATAGGTTATAGGATCAGATCAGATCATTGATCAGAAGGACTTTCTTCTGCTTATGCCCATTTAGATTTATTTCTTTCAACTTTGTAATTGTTAAATATGTCAGCATCAAAACTCCCTCTTTTTGATTCAGATCCTGAAAGAACCGTGAATGTACGACTATGGTTATGCCTGAAGTAAATACGAATTATTTGAATGATTTATTTGACTGAATATGTTTCAGCTGTGGATGTAGAGCCTTTGTGTGTGTGTATGTGTTTCTGTGGTTCATGTTTGAGTGAGTGTATTGAGTGGATAAGCCCACTAGAAGCCCACTCGAGCATGTGTGTGTGTGTGTGTGTGTGTGTCTGTGTGTGTGTGAGAGTGAAGTCAGGGGGCGTCACGCCTGCACCCACGTCACTAGTGTGGCTAAAAATAGCTCCTGCAGGTACTGGGGTGTGGTGAGTGCAGTCATATAGCTGTATGTGAATGTGTGTGTATGTACTAGTATGTGTAAATGTACTGTGTGTGTGTGTGAGTGCGTCTCAGTGTGTATGTGGACATATACAATATACAATATAGATATAGTGTGAATGTTCACGTGAAATTGAAAAGCAGTGTTTCGGTAGTATAGTGTGCGTATGTGTGTCACGAACAAAGAGAGCCCCAAGGGAAATACTGTGATGTGATTTTACCACTCCCACAGTGCATGACGTGCACGGGCTCACTCACACACACACACACACACACACACACACACACACACACACACACACAGACACTGGACAGATGGTAGGTTTTGCGGGAAGATGCCACACCCTTTCTTTCTAGTAATGGTATTCTCTGCAGCAGAGATGCAGCAGAGGGGCAGTGCAAGGCTATGATGTAAGATCTGCTAGTGCTGTGGCTCTGTGTACTGTACCACATCATGGGAGACTGCAACTGTGTGTTTGTCTAACTGTTCTCAGTAGCATGTACCTTTAAAAACACCGCTTAACCCGCCTCTCCCACTCTGGTCCTTCTCCTTCATCCCCTCCTGTTTCAGCTCTTTTAGTATAATTCTCACTCCTCTGTACTGCCCTGCTGCTTGGGAAATAGAAATAATGACATGGAAATTTAATACAGTGTAATGTGTGTGTGTGTGTGTGTGTGTGTGTGCGTGTGTGTGTGTGCTTATTGTACAAATCCCCCCCTCTCTCACTCCATCTGTGTGTGTGTATGTGAGTGAGAGAGAGAGAGAGAAATAAAGAGAGAGACTGTCCATGAAGGAGTTTGAAATGTGTTAGGCCAAGCCATCTGACTGAGTATGCCCTGTTGATTGGATCTGGAAATTTCTTCCCAGTTCTCATATGTCCACTGAGACAGTTCAAGAGAGAATGGATGCCGGGGGTTAACTTCAAAGTAAGGTCATCACATCAAAGTAAGGTCATCACATCAAAGGTCGTTAGTATCCACAATTAAGGTAGCACCTTTTTATACATTTGTCCTCACAGTCATTATGTAGTCCTTTGTGAACTACCAGTGACCAAAAGTTTGATAAAATTGATTGAAAACAATGACCAGTGATCACAATCCCTTGGTTTCTAAAGGGTTAAATTTTAGAGGCTTGGAGGAAGACTGCAAGTCATGGCGGACCTTACACCCCTGATGCAGTTACACAAGGACAGCCAAGAGAGGGCGCTACATGCTCAGAAAAAGATTATATTTTTTCAGGAAGGCCATTTGTTGGAACGGACAGGGACAGCTCAGTGAATGAAAAGTTCTTGCTTTCTAATCTCTCTAAGGCCTTTTGATCTGGTTGATTCAGATCAGATATTTTGCAGCCATGTGTTTAATGAAAGGTCTTTTTGGGGTTTTACTTTGAAGTAAATCAGATTTATCCTTACTTGCTCCCATTATCGCTTATTCATGCCAATGTAGCGTGTCTGATTTAATCTGCATTGGTTGTGTGACACAGTAGCAGATTCTCCGCTGTGGACTCTTACGTTGTCTGAGGTGTTAAAGAGGCTGACAGTGGGTAGTGCTCAGTGTCAAACACACCCGCTTGAAGAAGGATACTGAGCTTAAAGGACACGGACATGAGTGATCATCACGCTACTGCTGCCATCAGCACCACACACACACACACACACACACACACACACACACACTGCGCATACTGATCACTGTCCTGGGCTCACACACTCACACAGCACTCTAGCAAAGAGTCTGTCAAAGCTGCCACGTTGCATCACATCCAACTGAATGACTTTCTGTGCAGTCGTATACTGAGACTGAGGATGTACTTAATGAACAGTATCATTGTCTATGTTTACTGCGTTTACAATTGACAGGAGTACTAGAGGTCAGTGTAGGTTTACTAGAGCGTAAGGGAGAGCCTCCTGTGCAAAAGTAAAAGTACATGCTTTAACTATTACATTAATTCATGTATGGAGTGTAGAGGTGGCTTGAGGAGGGTGGTATCATAAAATAACCTTGAGCTTAGTAACAATATCTGTAGTATTACACTAATCTCAGCAGAATTTTTTGGCATGTCATTGAATCTGTGCATGTGTACATCAATGAGTTTTTTTGTTTGTGCTTTGTGTTTGTCTGAGTAATTGTGCGTGTATGTGTGTGTGTGTGTGTGTGTGTGTGTGCGTGTGTGTGTGTTCTCATCCCATGGGTCTGTGAGACTGCAGCTGCTCTCTCTGCTTTCCTCCATTTTCCCCTTCAGAGTGTCGGGCTCCTGAAGGTCGGTGTGTGACGCAGCAGCAGCTGCCTGTGACTCGCTCAGCACCAGCTTCTACTTACACATCACCCTACCCTGCTGCACACACACACACACACACACACACACACACACATACACACACACACACACACACACACTCTCACAGACTCATAAGCATGCACACAGACACAGACAGACTCAATCACAAACACACCCGCACATGCAAACATTTATTCAGAGAGACACTATATAATGTCTCATTTTCATATGAGGAACACATGCACAAACATGTATACAGTTACAGCCATTTGTTGGCAGGATTTTGCATTGTATTTAGATGTATACATTATTGCCATTCAAAAATGTAATGCCTTGCAGTCATTAACACAATTTCTTAGTCCTCTGAAAGATACTGATTTGTGTGTCAGATCCTCCTTATGCAGTAAAAAGCCTCCCTATGTATTCTGTCTATAAATTATGTATTTATTTTACAATATGCTGAGAGGATGAGGGTATTGTGTGTATGTGTGTGTGTGTGTGCATGTGTATTTGTGTGTGTTTGTGTATGTGTGTGTTTGTGGTGTGTGTGTGTGTGTGTGTGTATTGGGGCGGTTACCCCATGGGACAGCAACAGCATTGTCTGCACAACTAATAGTGTTTGTGAGGAGAGCAGGAGAGAGAGAATGGATCAATAAAGCATTTGGATAGACTCACTCCAGCGTAACCCTGCAGTGTCCAGTTACCATAGCCCTAATGTGTCACGCGCGCACCATCGGTTCCGGTTCAGATATCCACTAACGTTTATGCCTATCCTGTCCTCTTGCCCAAGCCCAAGCGCCTGTGAATCACACAAGCACGCTTGGAGACCTT